>NW_023611229.1:30000-51555 GCF_013339725.1 Rhipicephalus microplus | reverse complement strand
TTTCTCGCGTTGGCCAAAATAGGCGCCCGACGATAAACTCGAACTTGATCGCAAGCGGCGCTACTGAGAGCTTAGGCCTCGCTAGGACGCTTGCAGTCGGGAGTAGCAAATGTGGGCGGTTGCGATGTTTATCACTCTCGAATACTTAGCTTTGTTGACAATGTTCTTGAAGAACGAAGCATGATTGTGCGAGGCTGCTTGCTTCGTGCTTATTGAAGAGGATATGATGTCTTCCGAGCTTGCGAGCTTTGGTGCTGTATGCGGGCGGAGCTTGCGCGCTCGTGGTTCGTTCGCCCCGTGTGTCACAAATCGGAGTACAACACGTGCGACGACGCAAGTCGGATCAGATGCTGAATCGTGCCATGAGTCCAGCGTTATATGTATGCATGTGGTGTGACCAAACACCAGGAAACACAGCCACATGGCAGGGCGCTACCATTTAAAAGCTTGGCGTGGGCGCTTGGCGCCATCTCGCGGGTGTTGTGTCAAGCCACTGAAGAACCTCCGAGAAATACGCTTACAGAACTTCGAAATGGCTCATATAAATAGCTCCCTATTAGTATGGAAGAGAATGTATGCATGGTGGCCGAGTACTTAAACGCATCACTCCATAGAGCAAGCGGTCGCAGGTTCTAATCCCCGGTCACACTCAAACCAAACAATTTTAAATGTTTCTTTCATTGCATTTACCTCGCATTTTAGCTCACGGACAACGCTGATTTCTCACTCACCACCCTAGACGCCGCCACGCGACAATTTCTGCAAAATGAGCTCTTTAACGTTATTTCATTAAAATCAGTCTAAGGGATCAAGTCTACCTGATAATAATTCTAATACTCAACTAAGCGTTCGTGCTGGTAGACCCTTTTTCTTCCACCTATATTTGTTAGAAAAAATTGAAACCTAATAGCTGTATTTTCTTTACAGCAGGCGTTTAATATCCAAGTGGTAAGTACAACTTTCAGAAGATTCTGCTGCTCTCTTTCTAGCCATAAAATGTCGTAATTACCTCGAGGAAATACTAAATGTAGGTGTTTAATATATACGAGATCTCGGGCGTATACGTCATACCTACTTTGTCTTCTTTTAACATCCCCTCTTGACGCTAACGTCCCCTCGAGCTATCTAAAACCCTGTGATAGGTCCAGCCGAGTTCACACTTTTCAACATAAGGCATGTGTTCAACCTTGCTCTTGTAATATGTAACGACTACAGTGATACCTACTCTTCAGCATGCAACGTTTACATTGAATGAAATGGCAAAATGAGAAAGACGTGAGTGTTCAGCAGTTTCAGTTCACAAATGCAAAATAGCTTTTTAGAAGGCCCACAATATCAAACTTACTGAGCAAGGAAACATGAAACAGACAACATCATTCAATGCCTCAGTACTGACGAACAAAACATAAAGCAACTCCCTGATTGCAGTATATCGCGCAACACACCTTCTGAGAAAATGTAAATTTAGTTATCTCGAAACGGCGTCACGTCTATGACAATACAAAGACCTTGTTCTTTCACAGCGTAAGGCTGTGACCCAGGAAAATATTTTTCTTCACATTTTCAAATAGATGTAACTTCGCTTGACATTTATGTTCGTAAACGTGCAGCAGCAACTTAGAACGTCTGGTGCAAGCTGCTTCTGCGAAGTACATACATTCAAATTTTTTTAATGTTGTAATGGGGCCATGATGCGGACGAAGGGGCAGACTGGTGTTCAGGTTAAACTGTTCATCCGAACTTGTGGCCACGTAAAAGAAAAGTCAGCGAGACACTGGCACTGATAGCGGCAAACTGAGCGTCGGCCATCGATCAACTGACCACTGCAGTGGCGAAACGCGTCAGAATTTATGCATGTGCCGTCAAATATTTCAGTCTGATCACTGATTGATATGTGGGGTTTAACGTTCCAAAACCACCATATAATTATGAGAGACGCCGTAGTGGAGAGCTCCGGAAATATCGACCACCTGGGGTTCTTTAACGTGCACCCAAATCTGAGCGCAGGGTTCAGTCAGATCACTGGCCATCGCGCAAGCTCTAGAATAATCTAGAGCGTTCGCGTCTCGCGAGCAATCTACATTGATGGTGAACCTTCTCGAACAATAAGGCGCAGTTTGTGCTGAGCATTGCTTACAGGCATTGAGGGCGAAAACCGAATGAAGCAATAGTATAAATAAGAAACGTGCGAGACAACAACCAGAATTCCGAAAAAATTATTCGAACTGGCTCTCGAGCTGCATATTGAGACTAACACTACCTATTCAATTTCCTCTCGACCACACCTCATACCATTATTATTATCGTCGATTGATTTATATGTGGGGTTTAACGTTCTGAAACCACCATATGATTATGAGAGATGCCACAGTGGAGGGCTCCGGTGATTTCTACCACCTGGCGTTGTTTAACGGGCACCCAAATCTGAGCACACTGGCCTACAACACTTCCGCCTCCATTGAAAATTTAGGCGCCGTAGCCGTGATTTGATCCCGCGAACTGCGGGTCAGCAGCCGAGTACCTTAGCCACTAGACCACCGCGGCGGGGCATGATTATTATCGTTGTTCTGCATAGTGACCGCAACATTTTATTTAAAGTTGTGTCCACAAACACCCTGTGGAAAATCGTAATTTTCTTGTGTATCCATGCATTGTTCACAGACGCCACGATACCCGATCACTCCGTGACAAATGTAATTTTTGCAAAAGAATTACGGCTTAGTTTTACACTCATTTATGTGATGTGTCTTCTCACAACTTACGTTACAACTTCAACGGCACGTTTTTTGCGGTGACAAATTGCAGTACGACAGGGCATATAACTTGAAAAGTGGTTGGCGAAGGCATTTCCCCCATATTTGCACATCCCTGAAAGGAAAATGTATGATCTAATTTAAAAAAAAGATACTTTATTATTCTATCACAACATGAACTGATACATGATCTAAGATGAAGGCACACCAGATAAGGAACAAAACGAAGTATATTCCAGGAAGCCCTGCCCGATCACCTTTACGGCCTATAGTTTTGTTTCAATATCAACATATGACTGGCTGGACTCAAAGTGTTATACAAGCTGGACGATGCTTATGCCCTTTTGTATAGATCTCTTTGAGATTCGTGTCTACAATACCGGAGTTTTGTGTCTATTCGAATCACTTACACTCATGTGACTCGCAATAAAATTTTATGATGATGAAATAAGATACGGCTAGTCAAGTGGAGATAGGCTCATGTGCATTCTCGTAACGTTATCGGGGTGGGAAAAAGAAATCTCTAATATTAGCTTTCATATAATCTCTGGATGCCTGCTAGTCTCGGGCTTTTTGGTTTGTTTTTTTTTTTGCTTATCGGGACTCCGGCAGCCTTTCCGAAGCACGTATGTGGTGCAACCCACCTTGTCCAAGTTGAGTATCAATAAAATGTCAATTTGTGTTATATACGCACATGCCTCATGCACTTATAATGCCTAAGCCATTTATGTGGCGTTTTTTACTACTGACAATAACGCTGGTTATTGTCAAACCGCTTGTTTCCAGTATGTTTGTGTTACCAAACTGACTTCAATCTATAATGCGACTGAAGTCTGTAAAGCTCATTACCGTAGATATTCCGGAGAACAATTTCGATTTGACAGTTATGTAATAGAACATTTCATTTGCACGTGAATTAATTTTCAAAAGCAGTCAAAATCAGTGCGGCTAAATTAGGAGTATTTTACGCCATAAATAATGGCATCCTCATGTTTCTCTCGACGCCTTCCTGCGCTGAATGAGTGTAAAGGCGATGACTAAACCTGTATAATGAGTGGTCTTTCTAGGAAAAAAGGCGGACCATTCTGGACTGTTGGCAGCGCTTTGGAGGTTTGTCACATTTGAATTTGTGGTGCCAAAATTACGACTTAAGCGTCTGTGCTTTTGGCCTGCTTTCGTACTTACAAATGCAGGTCAGCAATCTGCGCAATTCACCTTTTTCACGACAAGTACAGCGCCCTTAGCGGCGAGAGCAAAAAGCAAATAGGTGGCGTACCGGTCAACGCGACAGCGTGAGAGCTTGCCCGTGCTCTTGCACCCAATACCTCCTAGATGATGCGCCGGCAGGTTTCGGTGGCAACGAGTCACCAAGAACGCCTCTGCTAGAAAGATGCCTGAGGAATGGCTCGCGCTCCCAGCGGAGTTGGCCTGCCTTCAGTTTTAAACAAGTGCGGCGCGGTGTCGCTCGCGACCGACACTATCATCACGGCAGCGGGCGGTACCAGCTAAGCGTTTTTCATCTGCGGCCTGTAGGGGCGCGTCCGTCGAGAGATGTTCGGGACCTGTAACTGTACATCACTCTTTCGGAGGCTATGCAAAGTGTTGCGTAGTTGCACCGTCCGCCACAGGTGACGCTAGCGACCGAGAACATTCTAAATTGAAGGAGGGAAAGGGTGTGGCAGCTGTTTTTCTTCTCGTGCGGCAGGCATCTAAATAGGGAAGGCGTTGGTCACCAAAAATGCCTCGGGGCGGCGCCGTTAAAGCATTTCCTGTGCGTATGCGCAGATGGCGCTCGTCAAAAAGGTCCATTCTGTAACTGCTGTTGGCTTTGGGGATTCAGCAAAGGCCAGAAGTTGGGCAGGATGGAAGTGAATACCACCTTTGAATATGACGAAGCTATGTATCAGGAGTTGGCGTACAGCGAATCGGCACTTTTTTTCAAATTTTGTTCAAGGCTCGCATTTGATAAGCGCGTCAAGGCACGCCGAAGTTGTTCGAGATGCGCAGTGAATTTGGGAGAAAATGAAGACGTCTCAATAGCACCAACAACTGTGCTACTTCAAATCCTTGGGAACTGTGTACATCAAGCTCCCAAATGTCGTGGGCGAATTACAATGTCCACAATGCATAATGTTAAATACGTACAAGCCATCGGGCTTGATGAAGGCTGTTCCCGGCCGAAGGATTTCCACCATGAACACTTGCTGGTCCCCTAACCACGATTTAAGAGACGATAATTCAGCTCCTTGGAGATGATCATTTTTGTCTTCCGTGCGATAGAAGATAGAAGTTGGGCCACCAGCAAGAAGGCCTACAAAAGTTCAAGCCTTTACAATTCGTAACACAGCTGGTGCTCAAAGTCTGCGAATTGAGCCGTTGGCCGAGCCGCATGCCGGCTCTTATGCCTGAGTGCAGTTTAATGTTTTCTCTTTTACTTCACTGTCCACTGCACCAAACTATCTCAAATAGCACTTACGTTTCTTTTTTTACCACAATTTTCACATTTTCTTCACACAAAAGTGTGGTATGCAGGGATCCGCAAAACCTCAGTGACGTATTTTCATCCCGGATATGACTTTGTAAAATTTACACAGAAATAGCGAAAAAATAACATTCTAGAAAAAGCTCCCCTGCCAGGCTTTAAACCTCCGGCTCATTGGGAAACGACGATAAGCGCATGGATGGTGCGCTACCGACTGTGCTATTGAAGCATTTACTCGGTTCCGTACGAACGGGCCTTGTATCTTTCCTACATTACCTTTCGCTTTGTGCTCTCTGTTGGCGAAGCGGGGTGGTGCCGCCGTCTGTGAGTACTCAAGCGAAGTAATTCAGCGTGACGCAGTTAAAGCTTGTCATCTGACACTACGCGTCGGAGCGTAGTCTTAGAGGCCATGCTTTAACTGCATCATACCAGTGAAAAACTCTAATGTTTTCATTCATTGATAAGTTAGGTTTAATGTCCCAAAACCACCATATGTTTACGAGAGACACCGTAGTGGAGGGCTCCGAAAACTTCGACCACCTGGGGTTCTATAACGTGCACCTAAGTCTGAGGACATGGTCTTACAGCCTTTTCACCCCCATCGAAAATGCAACCGCCGCAGCCGGCATTCCATCCCGCAACCTGCGGGTCAGCAGCCGAGTACCTTAGCCACCAGACCACCGTGGAGGGGCCAGTGAAAAACTCTGAGCGTGCGAGCGTCGAAGAGTCGACGATGCAGTTTTGTCCTTTGCCTTTTGCTTCTTCCTAGCACTGGACAGCTTGTTGTGGAAGTATAGTGCAGCTTCCACATGTACCAACGATGATCGTACAGCGCTGACTACTTTGAGTGTGATAGCACTAGTTTATTGACAATACTGCTGCAATAAGCACTGCAGCAAGGCAACGATGTCTACGGGCGAATTTTGTGAGTTGCTAGTGCGAAACTTCGGCCAGCAGGACGTGAAATGTCGGCACGTGTTTGCGGCTCAAGCTACGAATCTGTGCATCTCGAGTTGGTGAAGTACAGTATGCTTGAACGCTGGCGTAGGTTTCAAGAGCGCACACCGTGCTGTTTTATATGCGAAACAGCTCTTTGACTAGCCTGTGTAGCGCTGTCCCTCCATAGAACGCACCGCGCACGGCAGGTGATCGCGCGGTGTCGAGTAGATCACGCCGCTGCTGTGCGTTGACTTAACGCTCCCCTCGCCTGCCGTGCACTCACCGTGGCGCCCGCAGCTGCTGCCTCGTCCGTTCACTCACGCCACCTGCCGCGACTAGCACTCGCTACACAGACGATTCGTCGGTTCACACGCAATGAACCTGACGCGCGCCCAGCGTACGCGTTGAAATATGTCCATACGTGTCACCTACAAGACCTACGCCAGCCATAGCTTCAAACGAATCTTCTAGCACTCACCGCAGCACCCACATTAGCACCGTTAAACTCGTGACGTCAGCCGTGTGCAACGCTACTTCCTATCATTTCTTCAGGATTCCCTTCGAGGAGATGGTCCGAAATTTCTTTTGAAAACGCACATTTCGTGTAGCAGTGTCTAAGGTCTGCCTCTTAATGTATTCTTTGTGTGACATAAACGTTACGCTGTGTTCAGGTATACCTTACACACTTCAGTTGCCACAACAGTTAAATCATAATCATCGGTGGTATTTCTCGCAATAGAGACGTGTCACAAGGTGTCAGCGTGGCTCTGTCCAGGTCAAACGGTGATATAGCTGCGAAACGCCAATAAACATCGTACGAGCTGTCATATGTCGCTACACAATAAGCAGGACTTTCATGAAGACACTCATGATAGCCTTTCATTCGACAATTTGCGTCGGGCAGCTGAGACTATTGATTTGAAGACACACTGCCACTGCTGTACTGAAGAAAACTTGATAGACTTGCAAAGTACAAAGAATAGCATTCAGTACAAACACTGTAGCAATAATATAGATCTTACCCTTGTACCACTCAGGGTGCTCCCACTCTGTAGAGTTCCTTCTTTCTCCTAGGTTATGCGAGGCATCAGAAACAAAATGTGCGGCATTAGAAGTTAGGAAAATGTTTACCGCCTCATTTCTAATTATTGTAATGGTAACAACAATTACAAAACAAGTAACGAGCTGGTAAGCATTGATCCCGAATATCCTTCATTGCGGAACACAAAGCCGACGATATATATATATATATATATATATATATATATATATATATATATATATATATATATATATATAAGGGAAAAAGAAGTGTATACTTAAGGGCTCGTTTTTCCGTGTTTTGACACAATATTAATGAGATTTAACAGACAATAATGCCAAGGAATGTATAGGGGAAGCTATTGGAACAAATGGAATGTAAATAAGAAGCGAGAAAGCGGGTGAAAGCTCACGACTGGTTATTCTTTCACCCACTTTCTTGCTTCTTATTTGCATTCCATTTGTTCTAATAGCTTCCCCTATACATTCCTTGGCATTACTGTCTGTTAGATCTCATTATTATATATATGTATTGTGAGCTTCATTACTCGTTCCATCTTTTCATCTGTGCATACTCATCATCACCACTCCAGTTTAGGTTGTGGGGCACATACTCTTGACAATAAAGTGAGTCTTGAGTGTACTGGACGCCATTTTACAAGTGGTGGAGAGTGCTGCCCGATTCCTGCGTCCTCTCGTGCTCTCAGACAACCCCAGCGTCTTCTAGAACACATCCCTGGAGCACCGTTCAGGCCGCCGCTTGAACGACCTGGGTTCGGTAATGTCGCAAGCCGACCAGCCCAGCGCACCAGCTGCGCCACCGCTCCCATCGCCAAGAAACCTTTCTCACCTGGTCACCAGCCCTCAAAATGATCTTCCGCTGTTCGCAGGGCTGGCGTGTGAGGACGTAGAAGACTGGCTCGAGGATCATGACCGCGTGAGTACCATCAACAACAGGGATGAGCCTGCGAAACTCACCCACGTTGCATTCTACTTGAGCGGCGTCGCAAAAACGTGGTAAACCACGCTAGAGTTTTTTGACATGTCCAGTCTTCACGCGCCAGCTCCGCTAGATTTTCGCGAACCCGTCAGTGCGCTCGGATATCACCAAGAAGAGGCTTGGCGCACGTGTTCAATGCCCGGCGAGTCTCACACTTCTTACATTGAAGATGTTCTCGCCCTTTGCCGCCGCATCGACAATTATATGGCGGGAAAAGACCGTGTGCGCCACCTGCTAAAAGGCATTGTGACTGTCAATTTTAATGCGCTTGTGGTGCAGAATCCCCAGACGGTAGCCGATGTTGTAGCTACCTGTCAGCACCTCGAGGAGCTTCAAACCACTCGGGTGCAACCTGATATGCCTGATCTCAGCTCGAGTCATGACACAACAGAGCTGCGTGCATTGATCCGCTCTATCATCCTCGAGGAACTTCATGCACAGGCTTCACCTCGCCACCTTGATATCCGAACGACGCCATCTGATATCCGAACGACGCCACCAGTTTACGCGACGTCATGAGGGAGGAACTGGCCTTGATCACAGGCACACCTGTTCCGAGCTCACATCCCGTGCCCAAGCCAAGTTATGCTCACGTCGCTGCAACGACGCTTGCGCCCCACCAAAGCCTGGCCTCGATGACTGTCACACCTGTTCTGAGTTCATATCCTGTGGTCACGCCAACTTATGCTTAGGTTGCTGCTAGGACACCTGCACCCCAGCAAAGCCCAATGCAGCTACCGGCATCCGATGTGCATGGTTAGCTCAACTCGCTCGCAGCGCGACCATCTTCCCAGCCTTACAACACCTGGCGCACTACACGACCGACTTGCTTTTATTGAGGCATCCGTGGTCATATTTCAAGGTTTTTGCCGACGCCGTCAACAACACGAAAGACGAAGCTACGATGACTATGAACGGGACGACTTCAACCCCACTGGACCACCCTGTCGCCGACTGTATCAGAACAGCACACGCTGGTCGCCGTCTCCGCAGAACTTTGCCTCAGTTGGCAGTTCCCGTTTTTCCCGTCGTCGCTCACCTTCACCGATGCGGCGTTCCTCCTCTCCCCTTCGACCTTCTACTTCGATTCCCGACCGCCAACTGGAAAATTAAGCAGTGCAGCTTCGGGAGGGAAAGCTGCATCTTTTGAACTGCGTCAAACTCCTCCGGACTGCCCATCAAATGTTTTATTGGTGTACGTTGAAGGTATACAGACAGAGGCACTGGTAGACACAAGCGCATCACTTTCCGTGATTCGTGAAGACTTTTGTGCCCGCTTGAAAAAAGTTAGGATGCCATGCGATGGTCCTCCCCTTCGTTGCGCAGATGGAGTCCCTATTCAGCCTTCAAGTGTTTGTACAGTCCACGTTTTCATAGATGGCATCCTTCACCCCATAGTTTCTTGTACTTTCTTTGTGCACTCACACAGTCATTTTAGGATGGCATTTCCTTTCTTCGGCATCAGCTTTCATATCGTGTCGTCAGCGAGTAATTCATATGCCAGCTACTGAGAGTTCATCTGATTTCCATTCTTACAGCTTCCGTTTCGTTGCTGCCGCGGATTGCTTCATTTCGCCAGGAGATGAACGACTTCTCACGATCGCTTCGGATACTATAGTTAACGGTGACGTGTTCATCGCTCCATCAGTTCGCTCCAAACGTGCGGGGCTTACCATTGCACCCGGCCTTGTGCGGTTTAACGACGGTAAGGCAATGGTCACCACCTTGAACCCAACTTCTTCGCCAGTGATGCTGCTCCAGGGTACTGCTGTGAGCTGCTTCGCTGAAAGCGAGCCTTTTTCGCTGGTTCCTCTTCACGCAGAATCACTGCCTTCGTCTGCTACAATGGATATCCAGGCAACCACTGCTGATTTAAATGCTACCATAAGTCCTCACCTCACTGCTGAGCAAAAGAAAGACCTCTTAAATTTTCTCCATAAGCACAGCTATTCGTTTGACGTTCATTCCAAAGCTTTGGGCCACACCTCTGTTGCAGAACACAGCATCGCAACCGACGGCAACTCCATTGTGCGCCGCTGCCCATACCGTCTGTCTTCGCCGGAACGGCAAATGATTGAGGAAAACGTCACCGACTTGCTCAAACGAGATATTATTCGACCTTCATTCAGCTCTTTGTCGTCTCCTGTAGTGTTGCTTCGGAAAAAGGGTGGCTCTTTCCGCTTTTGTGTTGATTACAGAGCGCTCAATAAGATAACGAAAAAATATGTATATCCGTTTCCACGCATAGATGATGCCCTGGACTCCCTACAAGGCGCAGAATATTTCTCCAGCCTTGACCTCCGATCAGGGTATTGGCAAATACCTATGCATGAAGCAGACAAGGAGAAAACAGCGTTTGCAAGGCCTGACGGGCTTTACGAGTTTAACGTCAT
The DNA here is from genome assembly GCF_013339725.1 of Rhipicephalus microplus. Lineage (NCBI taxonomy): Eukaryota > Metazoa > Arthropoda > Arachnida > Ixodida > Ixodidae > Rhipicephalus > Rhipicephalus microplus. The sequence goes on along the minus strand of NW_023611229.1, from coordinate 40,947 downwards.
GCGTTTTGGCTTATGCAACGCTCCAGCAACATTCGAGCGCGTGATAGATACTGTCTTACGTGGTCTCAAGTGGAAAACCTGCTTATGTTACTTGGACGACATCGTAATTTATTCTTCTACTTTTCCTCAGCACCTTAAGCGTTTGGACGAAGTTCTTACGAACAATTCGAACACTGGGCTTCAGCTCAATACAAAGAAGTGCCACTTCGCCAGCAGGAACATCAAATTATTGAGTCACCTTGTCAGCAAAGATGGCGTTCAACCCGACCCCGACAAGGTTGCTGCCGTAATTAGTTTTCCACGTCCGGGAAATCCAAAACAATTGCGAAGTTTCGTTGGCCTGGCGTCTTACTTCTGCCGCTTCATCAGTCACTTTGCTGCCGTTGCGGGGCCGTTACACAAGCTTCCGACGTCAGGAACGGCCTTCACTTGGACTGTGGAGTGTGAGTGTGCTTTCCAAGCCCTTAAACGTGCTTTGACATCAGACCCCGTCCTCCGTCACTTCGATGAGCGTGCACCCACTTCACACAGATGCCAGTGACCACGGAATCGGTGCCGTCCTCCTCCAGCGCGACGACACTTCATGTGAGCGAGTAGTTGCGTATGCCAGCCGCGCACTAACACCTGCTGAAGAGAACTACTCAATAACAGAACAGGAATGTCTTGCTGTCGTTTCGGCCATCCAGAAACTTCGACCTTATCTTTATGAACGCCACTTCACTGTGATTACCGACCAACATGCACTATGCTCAGTGTCCTCGCTGAAGAATTTGTCTGGGTGACTCGGTCGCTGGATACTCCGTTCGCAAGAGTACGCTTTTGACGTTGTGTACAGGTCTGGCAAACAGCATCAGGATGCCGACGCTCTCTCTCGCTGCCCTCTGCCCCTTTAATTTCCAACCACGCATCCTCGATGCCCCTCAGGTGATCAAGTAGCTTCCTCTGCACTCACGTTATCGCCCCTGGCAGTTGCTGGGTCACTATCTTTAAACAAGAGAGCTCGGTTTGCCGCGTGCCAACGTGACGACCCATAATGTAACCGCATCATCGGGTACTTTAATGACTCGCTTTCTCCACCTAATGCCAGGCTACGTCGTCAGCTACGGTAGTTCAAGCTAAACAACAACGTCCTGCAGCGCTATACTTACAATGCGGATGGGCATCGGTGGGTGCCAGTACTTCCCTGTTCACTGCGAAAACAAGTTCTTGAAGCACTCCACGACGACCTATCAGCTGGACACTTGGGATTTCAGAAGACCTACAACCGCGTTAGGAGCCGCTTCTTCTGGCCTCGTCTTTCTATCTTTGTGGCTAATTATGTCGCTTCTGTTGTACTTTGTCAATGCCGGAAACGACCAACTTCTGCTCCTGCTGGATTATTACAACCTATTTCATGTCCCGATACCCCGTTTGTCATTGTCGGAATAGACCTCGTTGGACCACTTCCCGTAACGCCAGTGGGCCACCGCTGGATCGTCAAAGCCGGCAACCACCAAACACGATACGCGGAGACCGTTCCTCTACGCACTAGCTCCGCCTCAGACGTTGCCGCCTTCTTTTTAGAAGCCATTGTGTTGCGTCAAGGTGCACCTCGCACGTTGTTGAGTGACCGGGGCAAGGCCTTCATGTCGACAATTCTTGACGAAATTCTAAAAAGTTGTGGCACAGTTCATAAGACCACATCCGCTTACCACCCACAGACAAATGGCCTGACAGAGCGACTCCACCGGACTCTAATCGACATGATATCCATGTACATCAGATCGATCCACGATCACTTGGACAAAATCTTGCCATTCGTAACATTTGCACACAACATCGCTGTTCAACGAACCACCGCGTATTCACCATTTTCCTCGTGTATGGTCGTGCGCCGACATTCACTATTGGCACCTCTTTCTTCAATGTAACGACAAAAACGTCCATGACTATGCCAGAAAATTTCGTCTCCAGGCTCTCTGAAGCCCGGCAACGTGCTCAACTCAACACGGAGGCCACTCAACTAAACCACAAGCAACTCTATGACAGCTTTCGTAGAGACGTCACCTTCCGTCCTGGAGGTGAAGTAGTACTTTGGACGCCTGTTCGTACACCCGGATTGCGTGAAAAGTTTCAGTCACGCTTTCTCGGACCTTACGTTGTTAGTGAACGAACATCTCCTGCCAATTACCTTGTCACTCCCGTCGAGGTTTCCTCGGACCGTCGTTACCATGCATCCGAGACAGTTCACGTTTCACGCCTAAAACCCTTTGTTCACCGTGCCTTTCCCGCCTAAGTCTCGGCTGGGCCGGCCACTCAAGTGCGCGGGGAAAATAAGTGTGAGCATTATTACTCGTTCCATCACTTCATCTGTACATACTCATCATCACCACTCCAGTTTAGGTTGTGGGGCACATACTCGAGACAGTAAGGATAGTCTTGAGGGTACTGGACGCCATCTTACAATATATATATATATATATATACATATATATATATATATATATATATATATATATATATATATATATATATATATATATATATATATATTGTAATGATGACCATGAATGCAAAGAGGATATATACATATATATATATATATATATATATATATATATATATATATATATATATATATATCCTCTTTGCATTCATGGCCATCATTGCCTATTACTTCTCAATAGTACTGTATCTTACGAAGAAAACAAGCCCACGAGTTATTTTCTTTTCCTTCATATTTTTTTGCTGTTTTAAGCAACTCCACCTACATATAGAGACGAGATACATACAAAGACTGCAAATGACCTAATCACTTCCTATGGGGTAGAATGTTCGGCTGCACTTTTTGAACCATACATAGAACTTTTTTCTGTCTTCTGAAATAAGTTTGCACGATTGCCCATTATTTATCCACAATTCGGAACGGAAGTTGCGTCCTGAAACCTACTCGTACATATTACTATTTCCTCTTTCACAATGTTAGGAAGAAGTGCTCAGCATTGTACATTTCCATAGCTATACAATGATGTCTGAAGTGAAAAAAGCCTATATATGTAATATTAGGCTTGCAATATCTCTCTCATCGGCTTAATAGGCCAACTATACTATGCGAACATGTGTTAGCTTTTTCATACAGATTTTTATACTTACGACCTCGTGGAGGACACATGTACAGTGGGCAACAATAAGGATACCTGTTGTTTTTGTCACCATCGTTAAGTTTTGTACAGTTATTAAGTTTGCTTTCTGGAAACAATGGACACCTATAAAAAAGACGGAAGTAAGTGAATAACGGCTAATAATTGAAAGGTTGGGCGCTTTAGTAGCTTTGCATCGTCTTTATTAAGAGGCTTCACTGCCATGCTATAATAATCAGCCATTAGGTTACTAATGCACGCTTAAAAAGCCGAAACACTTTCAAACAAAAAAAAGAACGAACGCAAAGAAAAGCATTGAACCAGTTACATTTATAGATTTAATCAAGGTGGAGAACACGAACCAACAAAATAACTGGCATTACTTTAAACTTAGTAGTCATTGTCAATTCAACCAGTTGGCCTTTATATCTAGTGCGCGTTTTTTTTTCGTAAACTATACGTTTCACCCGAAAGTGCTCGGATTTGTTACTATAGCTTGTGATTTTACGAGTGTGTTGCCCTAAATTTCGAAACGGAAAACGAAAGGCTTGCGGTAACTACGTGAAAAAGTATTCGCGCTTTCTAAAAGTCAGCGTTCTCTGAAGGAGTGATTCTTTGCGAGGTTTGTCGTGTGACAATAAGCATTGCCAACGGTAAGGGCACCGTAAGATTTGCGTAGCGTATACAATCGCAGCGCTACGTTCATAAGAAAAAGAGCCACGCAGACACTGGTGAGATCATGCTGGAGAGTTGGTGTTTCGAATGAACGGCTGCGTGAAAGTGAATGCGCCGTGCTTCGTACAGTTTCCCGATGTTCCGTCATGCACCCTTACTTTTTCTTTTTTTGCTAAGGTCTCAACTGACTTGCATGGTTAGAGTAAAATTTGTTCACATCGTCTTGTTTTTCCCATCTCACAGGCAACTCGCTACAGTAAAATTAGCTGGAATACATCATTCGGGCCCACTCAAAGAGAGAAGATGCTAATGCCATCTCGTATCAGTTTCACTCTTTCATGCTGAGATTCCACTGCACCAGGCCGATGGACCTCTTGGCAGCTAATGTCCAGCGGCACGCACAATTTTAGGTACTGGTCGGCTATATCACAAGTACCTACATGAAGTCAATGAGAAACACGTTGCGACGATAAGCTATTCGATAAAAAAAGAGCCCATCTCCGTCACCGTCTAAGAGTCACCTGAACAACGTGGACGTATGGCCATGGTGGCGCTGGAAACATTCTAGGATGACGAGCTATTTTGACGTAGAACCCACATGATGAACTTGCAAATAGTGCAGCAGTGTATTACATTATCCATTGACATGTTGATAGAAACCATCCTTTAGAAGGTTCAAAAGACCCTAGGCGAGGTAGCTGTTTTCTCCTCTAAAGTATAGTAGCAAACTGGACAGTTGAAACATACTCATCACAAACAGCGCACTAAAAGTACAAAGAAAACACAATTAAGTGCGCGACACAAGCGCTGCCTAACAACAGGAAGTTTATTGGAAGAAACGTGTCATATATATATATGCAAACATGAAAGTATAAAAAATTTGGCACTCCCACAACGCACGTAATCAAGTATACTGTAGATACGAAATCTCAGCAGCTGTAATAGCGATTGGAGGTTGGCTCACGCACCTGTCTGCTGCTTTCTTGATTTCATACACTTCAGCGATTTCCCGCGTGCACTAGTTCCTATGCTTCATCAACACAGTAACTTTGTCATACGGGTGCATGTACATTGGGAAGACGAGACATTGTTTCAACGTGCGTCTAAGGGAGCATGCTAGTTTTCTGAAAGGTACAACATCCACGCATTATTGCCGGCGTCAGGGCAGTGCAGCTGAATTTAACAAAGCTACTCTGCCTGAACATGATAATGATGACATGCGTGTCATATAAAACATGACTACATGCTAAGCTCATACAGCACTCGCGGCCGTTTCCCTAGCTTCACATAGACCAAATTTGGTGTTCCGTGACGTGAATGGACTACGAAAGTATACGACTGGTGCAAACATGATAATCATGACATGCGTGTCACGTAAGAACATGACTACATGCCACGCTCATGGTGTGCTCGCGGCCATTTCGCTAGCTTCACAAATACCAAGTTTGGTATTACGCGACGTGAATCGGCTACGAGATAAATGACGCGTTCAAACCTGATAATCATGACATGTGTGTCATGTAAAACATGACTACATTCTACGCTTATAGCGCACTCACGGCCATTTCCCTATTTTCACATATACCAAATTTGGTATACTTGCATCTTAATAGATACACGAGTGCGCATAACATTTCTACTAGTGCTTACTGTGAACTACATCCATCCACCCGTAACGTTGCGCTGGTTTTAAAGTGGCATAATAACTTTCCTCATTCGTGTTTAGCAGCGCCGCCATGTTGGTCTAGGGCTAAGGTACTCGACTGCTGACCCATAGGTCGCGGTATCGAATCCCGGCTGCAGTGGCTGCATTTTCGATGGAGGCGAAAATGTTGTAGGCCCAAGTACTCAGATTTGGGTGCATGTTAAAGGACCCCAGGTGGTTGAAATTTCTGGAGCCCTCCCCTACGGCGTCTCACATGTTCATATGGTGGTTTTGGGATTTTAAACCCCACATATCAAATCAATCAATCATTCGTGTTTCGCATGTCATTGATTCTCACTGTACATACGATCTGCCTTTTTTTAACATCACTAGTGCGTTCTGAAAGGAGTCACTTTTCGTACGCGTCTTAGGGGCAGGTTTCAAATTGCAAAAAAATGTAGGAATGCTGCGTGATACAAAACGGCGGTCAGACTTCTGCTAGACTGCGGACCGCCAGTGATAAAGGGTGTATATATATACCTCGTCGTTATAATATGGCGCAAGTAAGGCGCTTGGTATGACTGTCTAAGGCACCGGCTATGGAGCGAGGAGTTTGTGGTTTGAATCCCGGTAGGAGGCTTCGGAATTATCGCTTAATTATTTTCGCGCCTTTTTTATGTGTACATACGTATACATATCTGCGACGTGACGGCAAGGGTGCCGACAAAAGTCCGCTGAGTGTGTCAATATAATTGGTGTCGCAATGAAGGGGTGGACTAGATGGTCTGCTGTTGTGATCTACAGGCCACACGCAGCCCATTTTCACCTCTTTTCACTCTACACGGAGCCACTTGTACAGCGCAAAGCAACAGCGTTCGATTCGGGTGTGAAAAATAATAGAGTTGCCGTAAGATAGACATCTAACGAAATTATATATCCACAAAAATATTTACGACAATATTACGGGATCTGAGGGGGAAAAGCATGTCCTATGCTACTGGCTTACACGGACCCGGTGGATTGGCCAAGAATCAAGGTAGCTAAGCTGTCGACGAATCAGCGAAAGTAATAAACATGTGGGGACATTTTTTATGTTTGTAACGCACTTAATAATAATAGTAATAATAATAATAATCTTATTACAACCCCAATCCATGATATGATTATGAGGGAGGCCGTTGTGCAGGACTCCAGAAATTTCGACCGTCTGGGGTTTTATAACGTGCATTGACATCACACAATACACGTCCCTCTAGCAGCTGACTAGTATCGAAATGCTACCGCATCGACCGTAAGCGAACCCGCGCCCTTCAGGTCACTTCACTTCAGTTTGTTCACACTTGAAGAAACCCCACGCTTTGCCTTTTCTTACTCTTCGACTCTGATGTAAGTATTTCTCTTGTAAGGTTTCACGCTTGTACACGGCGTATTCAGCTTAGTTTCCCGAATTATTCGCTGTCCTCGGTAGTGGCAAGTTCCTGAAACAAGAAAAAGATAATTGTCACATATTAGTAAATTATGCTATATGAGTGAGTTCTGCGATGAGTGTTTCTGTGCCTGTCAGTCACCAGAAGACTAGTTTCATTTTGTTACTCTTATGTTACAAGATATTTCGAGGCAGTCAGAACTGATATATGGGGAGACGCTTCATTAGGCGCCATACTTTGGCGGCGACGACAGCACGCTATGCCAACTGAATGGGAAACAGGCACAATTTTTATACCTCGCAAAAAATATGCTCATCAAGGTCGACTGTCTATTTTATGGATCAGACACCAATTCACAGAATTGCGTTACTTTAATGGTACCAGTTCCGTTGCAATAAGTACGGTAGCTTCCCAGAATGTATATTTTAGGGGCGAAGCTCCTTATGGCCAAACAACTCCACGTTCTTCCGGTGGCGTAGCCAGCCCAGCATATCCATAGCAGGCAGGCAGGCAGGCAGGCAGAAAAATAGATAGATAGATAGATAGATAGATAGATAGATAGATAGATAGATAGATAGATAGATAGATAGATAGATAGATAGATAGATAGATAGATAGATAGATAGATAGATAGATAGATAGATAGATAGATAGATAGATAGATAGATAGATAGATAGATAGATAGATATATAGATAGATAGATAGATAGATAGATAGATAGATAGATAGATAGATAGATAGATAGATAGATAGATAGATAGATAGATAGATAGATAGATAGATAGATAGATAGATAGATAGATAGATAGATAGATAGATAGATAGATAGATAGATAGATAGATAGATAGATAGATAGATAGATAGATAGATAGATCATCCATGGATGGATGGATGGATGGATGGATGGATGGATGGATGGATGGATGGATGGATGGATCGATGGATCGATGGATGGATGGATGGATGGATGGATGGATGGATGGATGGATGGATGGATGGATGGATGGATGGATGGATGGATGGATGGATGGATGCTAAATATGCCTGCTGTACGCAAGGAATGCTTCGCATTGAAACCTATGACGTGGTTTCTGACTTGAAGTCGTCTTAGGCCATTGCATTAGGAGCTTTTTCGTCTTTTTCTTTTAGTTATTTGTCTATTATTCACTCATAGCTGGGTGCCGTCGCCGTAGCCAACAAATGGCATGAGGTGCTCATATCCTCAAGTCCTTAGTTCTCTCTTAGTTCCGGCAACTTAATTTTCTCTTAGTTTCGGCAATTTACAGCATTTTACGCATCATTTTATGCAGGAAAAAAATTGAACCCAGAAGCGAGAATTTTATACCAAACATACCATCATGTCCAAGTAAGCCAACATTTCTCACACAAGCTTCTCCTGTCGCGATAAAAAGTCAGCATGACCTCATTAATAAGCAAATCCTGAACACACGTCAAAACTCTATTTTCCGGCCCATGTTTATCGCAAGAGATATCTTGTTCACCTGTTTCCTACATTTCAGCACTGTGGTACGCATCATCAGGATGTGGGCTCCAATCTTATTAGTGCGAAGATGGCTCCTAGTGGTTCTCATTGCACGTTTTTGCAGTCTCCTAATGCGAAGCAAACACTGCGCAGCTAGATAAAGTAATCCCATTTGTTGATACTTGCAACACACTAAAACGGGTTTAACCAGACTCCATCTTAAAACTGTCTGTTGGCATATCTCCAAGGTGCCTGGATTTCATGAGGCACAGACAAGACTGCCTTGCTTGTATTCCAAGCGTAAATTCTCTAAGACTCGACAACAACAGAGTGAATTGAGATGATAGTCATTGTCTGAGTCTGAGTCTGCATTTCAAACATGCATAAAAAAATGCATGGCTGATACATGGCATGAGGTTAACACATGTTTCTTGCTGTGGGACGTGTATCTTCTTCAAGGTCTTTGGAATCGACAGTAGAAAATTAGCAGCGAAGGTATTCAGCACCGTCACCGGCAATGCCACTGGCGAAGGAAAAGATACAGCCAGACAGTCTACGTTTGTCTCAGAACCAGGTGAGAGAAACGTCTTGTAAGCGTATACATACCAGTGCCATCGGCTTCACAGTAGAAGAGGACAAACCTTTTAGAGGACAGCAATGAAAAAACTTTTTGTTGCGGAAGATTGTGGAAGGCGATGGCAGTTGGTGGGCCGGGAGTTCTTCCATCTTGACGGTTGCCTCCGCCCACCCCGTGAACCAGACCTGCTCTATAAATATACCTACTGCACATTGGCATAATCCTGTTTACTCAAAAGATGGCTCTCATATTTAAAATGCAACTCAAATGACATCAGAATCAAGCATTTATTTTCTGCGGAAGTATTCCAAGTTACTTCTTCCAATAAAAATGAAAACCATCGAAGTACGCTTTATAGTAAGTAGATGTGTGCTCAGGCCCACTATTTCATTGATGCATGGCTCAATTTGTTTACCACCGCATTGTGCAGAGCTCAAAGAGTGATAAAAGAGACTCGGTGTTTGTCCTGCACTTTTCACTCGACGCCTTACAGATTTCATCAAATGGGAAAACGAACTCTCAGGAACACGAATCATACTAAAGATTATATGATGGCACAGAAGATTGCGAGACGAGGTACATGAGATGCGAAGGCATAACGTGAGAGAGAGAGAGAGAGAAAGACAACTTTATCGTGGTCCAGTGCAGACGCTGAGGTTGCCACGCGTCACCCGGCTACTCCCCCGTGGGGGTCATCAGGTCCTGACAGCCCTGTCGCGGGCACACTGGACGGCCAGAATTAGGTCCTGAAGTTCTGGGCTGTGCAGAAGCGCATCCCACTCGGGTTTGCTATAAGTCGGTTCAATCGACCCGCACTCCAAGAGCATGTGTGCTAATGTAGTGGTCTGCCCGCAAGCGGCGCAGGTGGCATCGGGGAATTTGTGAGTATAAATTGCCGTTAGGTATGCTAACGACGGGTAAGAATGGGTTTGAAGTAAGCGCACTGAGATGGCCTATGCTCTATTCAGTTTTGAATGTGGCATTGGGAATGCCCGTCTCACCATGTAGTAATAACGTGATCATGCCATCACAGATCTCCAAGATTTTGACACTATCATGACATATGGCATTATCAAAGGCGGAGCGATACCGAATGAAGAGCTTAATGAAGGTGGAAGGGAAGTGTCACTGTATAGCTGACTGAGGAGAAAAAAAGAAGATTATTGCTTTTTCCGTCGAGTTATCTTAGGCCAATCATTCAGTGACACTGTAAACTTTCCATTGTTTCCTTGCGTGTTCACTTCATGCTACTTTCGGCAACACTAACCTTTTTCTGGTTACTCAACCGAATTTAAGTCTTGCTGCGGTTACTTCATTATATTTTCTGAGCCGAATAATTACGATTTGCAGCTTTCAGCTTCTTTTTCTTATTCATATAATCTGCTTACTTATATTCTTAATATTCATTTCTCTTATTCATATTCTTATTCATATTTACATTGCGCGGGTAGGAATTGCTACAAGTGTATGTCCATTTATGTCCGTACAACAGTATTCTCTCACAACCACATATCGTAGAAATTTCACACAGATTCCATATAAGTGGCTTTCGCCTTAGCTCTATATTCTCTTTCCTTACCATTTCGGTTTTTCGTGCAGGTATACTGTGTTATAGTATCCACTTAATGTGCACTCATTACTGTAGATGAACAAGTTCAGCTTGAGTGTCCCCACTTTGCATCGTCATGGCAGGCTCGCTCCCATCAAAATGAGTTCTAATTTTCTCAGTGTTACCATAACCATCTTTTTTCAAGCTTTTGTTGTCATTACTATACAGACAGCAATGAACGAAAGTGTGCGTATTTAACAGTTATCTAAACGCAGCAAAAGAATCTAAGTGTCTCAGTCTCATAATCTCTAAGGATGACATACCAAATGTTTTGAGCGATACCTCAAGACCTCATTTCAGGCAAATGACTTTTTTATTCCTTGCATTCTCATCCGCACTACATATATATATATATATATATATATATATATATATATATATATATATATATATATATATATATATATATA
>NW_023611229.1:0-25000 GCF_013339725.1 Rhipicephalus microplus | reverse complement strand
CCATAAAAATTAAAAAACCATTAAATTAAAACTAATTTTAGGTTGGGACATTCTCTCACCAGCATCTGCATTAACTTCTTGCCGTCAACGTGTAGTCGAGATGACCAAGACCGATCACTGCAGCGAACGCGTCGACGAAAAACCATTGCGTTTTTTCACAGGTTCTAATATCATACTGCTCCCGGCTCAGGAGCAACTCGTCACCATCACTTCTCCGAATATTGCCGATGGTGACGTCCTTATCACCCTTCCAGCCACTGTCTAGCCCACGGTGTTGTAGTCCCCTCCAGCCTGGTGCGGTTCAAAAACAGTGCTGCGATATTCCTTGGCCTGAATTCTACCCCGGAGTCTATCCTCCTACCCCAAGGTTCTGCAGTGTCGTGTTATGTGGATACCCAACTGGTGTCTTTGGTCTCTCTTGACGCCTTGACAGCTCAGACACAACAAGCCCAGTCTGTTACTTCCTCCTCATTTGCTCCCAGGATAAATCCTGACCTTTCTGCTTCTGAACGTGAGGTGTTGCTAAATTTACTAACGAAACACCAAGCCTCCTTCGACAACAATGCTTCGGCACTAAGACAGACCACAGTTGTGCATCATCGCATCGACACTGAAGGTCAGACTGTTGTACGCCATCGTCCCTACCGAGTCTCCTTCACCGAGCGCAAAATCATCAAAGTGAACGTGACCGATATGCTAAAAATATACATCATACGACCCTCTACCAGTTGTATGTCATCACCCGTTGTGTTGGTACAAAAGAAGGATGGATCGGTACGACTTTGTGTTGAATACCGCACGCTCAACAAGATTACCCGAAAGGATGTATATCCGATGCCCAGTATAGATGATGCACTTGACTCATTGCAAAGTGCCCAATACTTCTCCATCCTTGACCTTCGGTCCAGGTATTGGTAAATACGAATGGATGAAGCAGACAAATAAAAGACCACCTTTGCTACACCGGACGGTCTTTACGAGTTTAACGTAATGCCATTCGGCCTATGTAATGCTCCCGCCACATTTGAAAGGATGATGGACACTGTTCTTCGTGGCCTCAAGTGCTACGCTACTTCGATGATATCATCGTGTTTTCTTTCACTTTTGCTGATCGTCTGCAACGCCTAGATCAAGTGCTCACATGTATCTTCAATGCTAGACTTCAACTAAACACAAAGAAGAGCCATTTCGGCAACACAACTATAAAAGTTCTAGGACATCTCGTTGGCAAAGATGACATCCAGGCCGATCCGGACAAAATTTCCGCAGTCCTCAACTTTCCGCGACCCTTTCGTTCCAAAGAGCTACGCAGTATCCTTGGACTCGCATTGTACTTTCGCCGCTTCATTCGCAACTTTGCCACTATTGCCGCTCCTCTCCACAAGCTCCTTGCTAGTACTGGTTCCTTCGATTGAAATGATCAATGCGAAGCTTCATTTCAAGAACTCAAGCAGGCACTCACATCCCCACCGGTGCTTAGTTATTTCGATGACAAGGCACCTACGATATTACACACTGACGCTAGTGGACAAGGAATCGGCGCTGTACTCCTACAGCGCGCCCATGCCTTTCGCGAGAAAGTTGTCACGTATGCAAGCCGCACTCTGACCTCTGCAATGAAGAGGTACTCGATAACCGAACAAAAGTGCTTGGCTCTTGTCTGGTCCATCCAAAAATTTCGTCCGTATCTACATGGTCGACATTTTACTGTTGTGACAGGTCAACATGCTCTTTGCTGGTTGTCCACAATCAAAAACTTGTCAAGACCACTTGGCCGCTGGATTCTCTGATTGCAATCATATGACTTTGACGTCATATTGAAGACTGAAAGACAACACCAAGATGCTGACGCTTTGTCATGATGCCCTTTGCCGCAGTCTTCGGCGCAAGTCACATCCCCTTGTCAAATTTGCTATACGGAGGACGCCTCGTCAATATCATCCATTTCTTCCCTACCTTCATCTACCCGTCCGTCAGTAATTACCACTCACCAGCGAGCCGATTCTTATTGCACTGACATCATCGGTTGGCTTAACGGCGCTTCATCTTCCCCAAATGCCAGGCTACAGAAACAACTCCGACTATTCAAGTTGGAGTACGATGTGCTATATTGATACATTTTCCACCCGGAAAGCCACTGACTGGTTGCCGTCGTACCACGCGCACTACGCACTGAAGTTCTGCGCGCTTCCCACGACGACCAGACGTCAAAACACTTGGGTTACTACAAAACATACGAGCGCATCCACAGTCGATTCTTCTGGCCAGGTCTTTCCACGACGGTAGCTAAATATATTGCCTCGTGCGCACTTTGCCGACACCGCAAGCGGCCCACTACTGCTCCAGTCGGGACCCTACAACCACTTCTTTGTCCATCAGAGCCATTCTCTGTCGTCGGAATTGACCTTTTCGGGCCCCTCACAACTACATCAGACGGCAAGAGATGGATCGTCACCACGGTTGATCACTTCACCCGGTACGCTGAGATGGCCTCGATCATTCAGGAACTGCTTCGGAAGTAGCAACTTTCTTCTTGAATGCTATTTACCTACGTCACGGAGCCCCTAGTGTTCTTTTGAGCGACCGGGGCAAGGCATTTCTTTCAAGCACGCTCAGTGAAGTTCTTCAAGCATCAAAAATAGTACATAAAGCAACATCTTGCTATCACCCACAAACCAATGGCTTAACGGAAAAGATTTCATCGCACGCTGTGTGACATGCTCTCCATGTATGTCCAACCGGACCATCGCAATTGGGATGCCATACCTCCCTTTGTCACGTATGCATAAACGTCAGTTCAACGAACCACAGGCTATTCTCCATTTTTCCTAGTATACGGACGCCAACCGACATCACCACCACTCGACGTTTCATTCTTTTCTGGCCCCGTCAACTCTCCACCATTCGTTTGCGACCAGTTTCTGTCCCGTGTTGCTAAATGCCATCGTCTTGCCCGTGTAAACACCGAAGCTAGCCAAGAAGATCGCAAACATCATTACGATGCCACTCACCGTGTCGTTCTCTACCGCCCTGGCGACGATGTACTTTTGTGGACTCCTACGCGAACGCCTGGCTTATGCGACAAGCTTGGGTCACGCTATCTTGGCCCCTACAAAGTTGTCTAACAGACCTCACCGGTGAACTACCGTGTCACACCTGTTCATGTATATATATATATATATATATATATATATATATATATATATATATATATATATATATGTATATATATATATATATATATATATATATATATATATATATATATATATATATATATATTGTGAGGAACCGGTTTATTCGGCCAGGCTTGAGCTCAATCACGCCGGTGATGATATTCTTAGATGAAGAAGATGTACAGGTGATGATGATTACAAAAAGAATAAAGAGTCATTCGCTTGTCGCACTCACACTAATTCCCCCGCGCGGTGAAAGCGGCCGCCTGGTCGCTTGACAGTATTATGAAATGCGTCGCGCATAAGGCCTTAAACGAGATACGTGCACTATCTCTGTTCCTCGGCAACGATGATCAGGACTAGCGCTAAGAGGAGAAGCGCGATAATTGACAGGAGATGTCTGTTCGACCACCGGGTATGGCCCAATGAAGCGACTGATGAATTTGTCGCATAGGCCGGGGACGCGTAGTGGAGTCCATAGAAGAACTTCGTCACCAGGGGAAAAACTCACAACACGGCGAGACGAGTCGTAGCGAGATTTTCGAGTGTCTTGAGAGAGGCCGGTGTTAACACGGGCCTGGTGACGGCACTGTGCGACACGAGATAGGAATACTTCAGAGAAAGGAGCCGTCGAGGGTGCAGGGGCCGAAAGGAAAGAGACATCCAGAGCGAAACTCGGCGAGCGACCATGGACGAGAAAAAATGGAGAAAAGCCGGTAGTGCGTTGAGCAGCCGTATTATAGGCGAATGTCATGAAGGGTAGAATTGCATCCCAGTTCGTGTGGTTGGGGTGAATGCACATGGCGATCATGTCCGATAGGGTCCGAAGAAACCGTTCAGTCAATCCGTTGGTCTGCGGGTGGTAGCTAGAAGTGGTCTTGTGAACAGTGTTCGAGGCACGCAAAACTTGCTCGACAATGGAAGATAGGAAGACTTTGCCACGATCACTGAGGAGAATGCGTGGAGCTCCATGACGCAAAAAGATGTGGTGAAGAAAGAAATCGGCTATCTCAGTGGCAGTCCCAGATGGTATAGAAGCTGTTTCTGCGTAGCGGGTAAGGTGGTCGACTGCCGTGACAATCCAGCGATTCCCATTGGATGATATAGGAAGAGGGCCATACAAGTCGATTCCAACGACTTCAAAAGGTGAGGCGGGACAAGGAAGAGGTTGCATTAAGCCAGCCGGAGCAGTTGTCGGTCGTTTTCGCCGTTGGCAATGGACACAGGAGGCGACGTACTTAGCGACGGCTGAAGAGAGGCCAGGCCAAAAACAACGACTTCGTATTTTGTCGTAAGTCTTGTGGTAGCCTAGATGAGCAGCGGTTGGATCATCATGAAAGGCTTCCAGAACTTCACGTTGCAGAGAACGTGGGATGATGGGTACCCACTTGTTGCCATCGATGTGGTAAACGTAGCGACATAAAGCATCACCGACAAGCTTAAATTGTTTAAGTTGTCGACGGAGTCTGGCGTTTGGAGGAGTAGTAGAGCCGGTCAAGCGGTCAACAATGGTGCGGCAGTATGGGTCGACACGTTGTTGTGAAACAAGGACGGATAGGGTGGCAGGTGATGAACTTAGCGCTGCGATTGGAGAGGTGCTGTTGTTTTGGAGTATCGATGGTGAATTGCTTCCGCTGGGCAAAGGACAGCGCGATAGAGCATCAGCATCTTGATGCTTCTTCCCAGATCTGTAGGTGACATCGAAATCATACTCCTGTAAGCGAAGCGCCCAGCGACCAAGGCGACCCGATAAGTTTTTCAGCGATGAAAGCCAGCATAGGGCGTTATGGTCGGTCACGACGGTAAAATGATGGCCGTGAAGATATGGTCGGAATCTTTTCACTGCCCAAACAACAGCAAGGCACTCCTGCTCTGTGATAGTGTAGTTCTTTTCTGGAGCGGTAAGAGCACGACTTGCGTAGGCAACGACGCGTTCGCGTGAGTTTTTGTCACGCTGCAAGAGTACCGCACCGAGACCATGACTACTTGCGTCGGTGTGAAGGATGGTGGGTGCGGTGGAATCGAAGTGGCACAGTACCGGATCCGACGTGAGGGCTTGCTTCAATGCTGTGAAAGCGCTTTCGCAGTCTTCGGACCAAATGAAGGGGACGTTCTTTGCGAGGAGTTGATGGAGCGGAAACGCAAGTTCCGCGAAACCACGTATGAAGCGCCGGAAGTAAGAAGATAACCCAAGAAAGCTGCGCAGGTCCTTCTGACGTAGTGGACGAGGAAAATCGAGGACAGCGGCAAGCTTCTCGGGGTCGGGCCGAATTCCTTCTTTGCTGACAAGGTGGCCGAGAACCTTGATTGTCTTGCTAGCAAAGGTACATTTCTTGGTGTTAAGCTGTAGACCGGCTTTTGCAAGGCATGTTAGGACTTCGTCAAGACGTTTTAGATGCTGCGAGAACGTGGATGAAAACACTACTATGTCATCGAGATAGCACAGACATGTTTTCCATTTCAAACCACGCAATACGCCGTCTATCATGCGTTCGAAGGTGGCGGGCGCATTACAGAGTCCAAAAGGCATCACATTGAACTCGAACAACCCATCTGGCGTTGAAAAGGCGGTCTTCTCTTTATCAGACTCCGACATTGGTATCTGCCAGTAGCCTGACCTAAGGTCGAGGCTGGAAAAATACTCTTCGCCCTGTAATGAATCCAGTGCATCGTCGGTCCGAGGGAGGGGATAAACATCCTTGCGCGTTATTTTTTAGCGCACGGTAATCGACGCAGCAACGCACTGTCCCATCTTTCTTTTGAACGAGAACAACTGGGGATGACCAGGGACTCGAGGAAGGACGTATAATGTTGCGTCGTAGCATGTCTGAGACGTTTTCCTCGATGATCTTGCGTTCTGCCTGAGACACGCGATATGGACGCCGATATACAATACGAGAGCCGTCAGTCTGGATGCTGTGAGTAGCGGTGGTAGTCATGCTGAGGGCGGGCGAGTTCACGTCAAATAGAGAACGGTGTCTATTTAACAGGGCGAGCAAATATTCAGTTTGATCAGGTGTTAAGTCAATGCTTATTGTCGCCGACACAGGTGTGGCAGAGGCATTGAATGGCAAGCAATGATTGCGACTTCGGAACATCGTTGTGGTTGTTGTTCGGAAGAGTAACAATCGCAACAGGCTCACTGTCGACCGCGCAAGATACCGTTGAGCCACAGGGGAGCAGTACAAACTCGGGCGTTTGATTTATGGCGGTTAAGTACGTACACCCATCGAAGAAGCGAATAAGCCCCGGTGTGATCACAATGCCCCTACGTAGGGTATTACCGTAAGGGAGAATTAGTACGTCGCCATCCACAATGTCGGTGCAATTAACACTTATAATTTCTTCGATGTATGGCCGAAGTACATAATCTGACTTGGTGACAAGGCGGATGCGTCCATCTTGTTCAAGCGGAGAAGAGTCAGTGGCGTTTAGATGCAGGAGGCGCTTATCACATGATATGAAAGCGGACGCAGAAGACAAGAAATCCCACCCAAGAATGACAGCGTGGGTGCACTCACGAAATACCGCGAAAACAATGTGATGACGAATGCCTTCTATGCAGACACGAACGGTACACTGTGCAAGTGGACGAATGAGAGCGTTGGTCGCCGCACGTAGAGGTGGGCCGCCGTAAGGTGTGGTGACTTTTCGAAGGCGGGAACAAAAATCAGCACGAATAATCGAAACGGCAGCGCCAGTGTCTACAAGAGCCTCAACACGTACACCTTCTACAAACACTACTATCAAATTCGATGGCCGCTCTGGAGGAATTGTTAGCTGTCCAAAAGATGCAGTTTCCCCTCCTAAACCTGCATCGGGGAGTTTTCCGCGTGGGCGTTCGTGGAATGGGAGGCGGGCCGTAGAGGCGACACTGAACGGCGACCTGGCGAAGGCGACCTGCGGCGAGACGTACGGGAATTCCCAGGCATGTCCGTATGGTAAATAGGTGACGGTGAACGGTAATAGGACGATCGGGGGGGTGGCCGTAAGTAGTTCATGGTCGGACGGAAGCTTCGATGTTCTTCGGGAGCGTAGCCGCGTAGCTCGTCTTGTTGGCACCTTCGACAAAACCGAGCGATATGTCCTCGATAGCCGCAGTAGTAACAGGTTGGCCGAGGTGGGCGCTGAGGTGCGTAGTAAGGTGGTGCACGCACTGGCCGTGATAACGAAGCCACAGGCGTATGGTCTGCTGTTGTAGGCACAGAAACGGTGGGTGCGGCAGAGAGCGCGGCAACTTCGGCGTACGTGCGCGTCTGGCGCACGCAGGGACTGTTGGAACACGTCGCACGCGATGCGGAGGCGATCTCTTGTTTAATCAGGTCTCGCAAGCTATCTTTTTCAGGAGGTGAAGTAACTTCGACAGCACAGGAAGAGCAGCGCCCGTGCAGCTCTTCACGAACGATGTCGCGAATAAGCGCACACAAGTCGAGGGGTGCAGGCAAAGGAACGTCGGTGGCATCGTAGCAAAGGCGAAGAGACTGAAGCTCGTCAAGTCGCTGACATATGGTTATCACGTCCTGGGTGGTGGCAGGATTTTGCGTGGCGAGGGCGTTAAAGGCGGCGGTGTTAATGCCTTTAATAATGTGGCGTATTTGGTCGTTTTGAGACATGCCGGTGTTAACGCGCTTGCACAGTGCAAGGACATCCTCAATATAAGAGGTGTAAGATTCACCCGGCAGCTGCGTGCGTTGAGCGAGTTTCTTCTTTGCTGCCTCAGTGCGAACTGCAGGGGCACCAAATACCTGACGAATTTGCTGCTCGAAAGTGTCCCAGTCGGGAAGATCCGGGTGGTGGTTCCAGAACCAAGTTTTCGCAACATCAGACAAGTAAAATGGGACGCTGCGCAACTTGTGTGGATTGTCCCACCTGTTCAAATCGCTGACGAGGTCGTAGTTCTTGATCCAGTCTTCAACATCATCGCCTCGGAGACCGGAAAACACAGGTGGATCACGCAGGCGAGTGTTGTTGGGCGGAGCGGGGGGTGGTGGCTGCAGTAGGATGGCGACGTTGGATGGGCCAGGGTTTTCTTGGGCTGCCATGGCAGGGGGTTGTACGCGACGACCCGAGCGGAGCTCCAGCGAGAACGGGCGAGAGGACTTGAGGGAACGAAAAGCACAGTCCACCACTTGTGAGGAACCGGTTTATTCGGCCAGGCTCAAGCTCAATCACGCCGGTGATGATATTCTTAGATGAAGAAGATGTACAGGTGATGATGATTACAAAGAGAATAAAGAGTCATTCGCTTGTCGCGCTCACAATATATATATATATATATATATATATATATATATATATATATATATATATATATATATATACATATATATATACACACATTAACCGTGAAAGCCTACTTTGACATCGTTTGAGACCGTTATTAATGTCACTGGGAAATACTGGCTGTTCCGATATTGATGGGGGTTCAACCTAGCCATTTCACTATACTTGTTCGAGCTGCACAACAAAATCAACAGACAAAAAAGAAACGTACACACACAGGTGTTTTACTCCTATAAGCGTGACTAACCAACAAGTACACAATGCTTCCCTCGTTTAGTCATTTAGTTCAACCAACTTCGAAAGAATAAATTGCAGCACGTACCCTTTTTTCCGGATCCCATCACAAAATGCAGAGCAGCCAGTCTCAAAGTTCTTGAATATTACAATTGCTACTTTTTCGACATCAAGGTTGTACGTACCGGCTTTTCAGACGACGGGAGTTCTACAGCCAGGAAAACTGAGCCTTCGAGGAGAATACGCCTACTTTTGCTCCAACTTTATGTTTCTCATATACACCAACAAGGCACTCGAATTTTCGGGAGAGACTACTTACGAACATGGCGCTAGATTTCCATGTACATTATTCTCTGCTGTTCTTGAAAAGAACCATGCAGTAGCCTGAAAGGCACGTGGAAAGTTACACTCGGTTTTCAAATTTTACTTCCTTGAATAGCCTTTGCTGGTGAGCATTCTAAGTTACCAATGTTGGTTGAGTCATGAAAAGCTCCCAAATACAACTGCGCCTAGTAGCATACATTCATGTAAAATGTTTCCTTTCAGTGTGCCAGCTCCTTTTAAGTTACAAGAGGCTGGATTTAGAAATAAAAAAATTGAAAATGGTAATAGCTAGCTATCGTTTCCACATTTCTCACAGCTCTTAGATTACGTTCCGTGGGCTGTCTAAACAGATTCCTTCAAACAAGTGCATTTCAAATGGGCATAAACTTACTTAGGAATATTATAACGTCCTGCATCAACTAGGCTAGGGTCATTGCGCATGAGCGAATTGCCAGAGTTGTACCGGACAATCTTCAGGCAAAAGCAATTTAAGCTCTAATAATCTCGCATTCACTGCGTCAGGAAGATACAAAATAGGGTGTTGAATCAGTATTTTCAGCATTCTTGAATTCTTTTTCAAGCCTTTTTCATTATATGAGGCACTCGAGTAAGGAACAGTGGTCATTGAACACTGGTGTTCAATGGCCACTGAACACCAGTGTTATTGAACACTGGTGTTCAATATCTCTACACGCAAACAGCGCTCATGTTGAGTTAAGCACATTGGTTGCATGACAGTTCACATTTGCATGGCATTTTGGAGCTCGGTGTCACCATAAAGTTTTTTGGTTGTGTCTTTCGTTTGAGTAGGTCACGCACGTGTTTGCTTGAAATCATGGACATATAATTAAAGAGTCATTGCGCGTATATTTGCGACGTTGGAGACCTAACCGTTGTTTTGCTTGACTACTTATGATGCCTAAAAGGTGCTTTTTAATGCATGAAAACAGTGCCTCCAGTGGTGCGCCTTGAAGCTTTTACAGACATTGCAAAAAGCAGTTAGCATGTTGTGTGAAAAAAAATTTTTTTGTACGTTGTCATCAGAATGCATCAATTGCGTATAAGTGTATTTTGTGAGCATTACAGAACGCAGGCTTAGCGGGACGCCGACAGATTTTTAAGGCTTCGAAAGATGCGCCTGAACAAAACAAAACAAGACATAGTTTACTTACCATTCCTACAAGCCCCAAAGATATACTTCGCAGGAGCACTCCAGTGACCTGTGGACTTTACAGGAGGGGCGTAATCTGAAGATCCTGAAGGCAGTGATGTTATGAATGTTGTGACGCTTGTCGCATATAACCATTCAACAGGGTCAAATTTTTCAAGCAGTATTTAGCAAAGCTACAACCTTCAGATTTCAACAAGAGGACAAAGGAACTGACTGTCTGGGTATGTTATTTGAACAGGCCAAAATTATCATCTGATCATTCTTTACCTAAATAATATTTCTCGTATGTGGCGGACGTCACATATTTCTCAAATGTGGCGGACGTCTTTCGACTTACCTGTTGACAATGTCAGTTTCTAATAAAAAAGAAAACCGTGGGAATCATTATTTTTGATTAAGTGCAAGTTTGTTATGATGATAATTAGTGCTCCACCCAGGCACCAGAGTTTTGTTTTGCTCAAATCACCAGGTGTCACAGAACGAGCGCTAAACAAGAGCGCGCCGCCAAATCCTTGCGACAACGGGCGGCAGAAACGCCGCGAGGTAAAAAGAAAAAAAAAAGAAAGCAAACATCCAGGGCTCCCGGGCGCGCGCTCTCCCCGCAGAAGCACGGCTTCGCAGACGATCCTCCTCACCCCACATCGGCGGCCCAGCAAGACCGCGATTTTTCTAGAACGAAAGAGGCGGGGTCAGACCGAGTGAATCATCCTCGGGAGAGGGCAGTCGAACCGTCTCGTGCCTCTCCCCAGCCTTCGCTGCGTATCGCGCCGACGAAATGACGAGAAACATCTGGAAAGTCGCGCGCAAGGTATTTAACCGAGCAGCCGAGACGAGAAATCAGGAGGTGACGGAAGTTAACGCCAGAGCGCGTAGGA
Organism: Rhipicephalus microplus; assembly: GCF_013339725.1. Lineage (NCBI taxonomy): Eukaryota > Metazoa > Arthropoda > Arachnida > Ixodida > Ixodidae > Rhipicephalus > Rhipicephalus microplus. The sequence goes on along the minus strand of NW_023611229.1, from coordinate 13,937 downwards.
ATTCCGCCGTGTAGTCGGCGAAGGTTCTGCCCGTAGTGACAGAACAGGAGGAGACGGAAGTGAGCGCCAGAGTGCGTAGAGAGTCCGCCGTGTAGTCGGCGAAGTTTGTGGTCCGTAGGGACGGCTCGAGCTACAGGCAAGAGCGTGAGTTTACCGCTATCGAGCGAAGACGCGGGCAACAGCTGCGTGTGTGAAGCCGACGGATTTCCGGCGAAGAAGTTGAAGTTTGAAGAGTGGCCAATTTAAGACGGGAGGTTTCCTGGAAGAGAAACTTCAGGGCTGCGGAACGACAACAACGCTGGACTTTGAGTGAGTGATTCTCGGAAGAGTATCATCTCGACTTTTGTTCCAAGGACTTTGGACTGAATAGGTTTTCTATCTCTTTAGTCCTTAAGTGTCTTGGTTGTTCAATGCATGCGACTGCATTGTAGCTCGTATTGTTGTCCGTGTCCGTTGTTTCAAGTGTGGCTGATTGTATTGTGTAATACGTTGATCGATTGGTTTGATTGGTGACATATTGTATGCGACTATTGTGGAGTGTGCAATTTTGTGTATTGTTTTTGATCTGCCGTTAATGAGAATATAATTTTGTTTATCAACTCTCGGCTCTGACTTGTTCTTTGGACCACAGCCGGCGTCCGCTGGCGCACCAAAAAGGACCACTTCTAAATTGTCCACGCTTTCGTGGTGCGGTTCGGGGGGCCGATACTTCGACCCTTGGAATTAGCCCGGCGATTGCCTCCCTAATAAACGGGACAGGTGTGACAATTAATCTGGCGTCCGCGATACAGGACCTTTTGGTGCACAGTGTGTCCAAAGTAGTGAGAAAGAGCCTCGAGTTGTTGATAGTGCTATCGGAACGATTTTGTGTGTTGTTCAGTGTTCTCGTTAACGAGTGCAGGGGAGTGTTCCGATAGACTGATTTAGGCAGATACTTTTTGCACGCGGCAAGGTTTTATTTGCGAGTTGCGAGACACAATGGATCTCGAAAAGTTAGTTGCGCTTGGTGAGAAGATGGGTCTTTCTGGCGCCGAACTACGGAAGTGGGTAAGCCAGAAGGAGAAAGAGGCGGTGGAGAGAGAGAGGTTGGCAGCGGAGAGAGCCAAGGAAGAAAAAGCCGCTGAGTTAGAACGAGAGAGGTTGGCAGCGGAGAGAGCCAAGGAAGAAAAAGCCACTGAGTTAGAACGAGAGAGGTTGGCAGCTGAGAGGGCCAAGGAAGAAAAAGCAGCTGAGTTGGAACGAGAGAGGTTGGCAGCTGAAAAGGCGAAGGAAGAAAGACAGCAACAATTGAAGTTGGAGTTAGAGAGAGAAAAGCTTGCAGCTGAAAGGGCGAAAGAAGAAAGAGAGCAGCAATTGAAGTTGGAGCTGGAGCGAGAAAAGTTGGCAGCCGAAAGGGCGAGAGAAGAAAGAGAGGCAAAAGAGCGCCAGCTGAAAGAAGAAAGAGAGGAAAGGGAGCGGCAGCGGCAGCACGAGATGGAACTCGAGCGGCTCCGTTTGCAACAGCGAAGCGAAACTCCCGTCCAAGCTAGAGTTGAAAGCAGCGAACGGGAAGATCACGGCTTCCGCTTGAACCCAAGCAAGCTGCTCGTAGCGTTTGATGAAAGGAAGGACGACCTAGACGCGTACCTCCACAGATTTGAGACGATTGCGAGGAGCCAGAATTGGCCGGAACAGCAATGGGCAACTGCTTTGAGCACCTGCTTGAGTGGTGAAGCGCTCAGTGTGTACGGTAGGCTGACGCCGACCGATGCAGCCAACTACGCAAAGGTGAAAGCGGCTTTGTTGAAGCGATTTAGATTCACTGTGGAAGGATTCCGGGACAGATTTCGGACAGGAAAGCCAGCTGATGGTGAGACGGCTACGCAGTATGCCGCCCGACTTTGCCATTATTTCGACAGATGGATTGAACTTTCAGGGACAGCGCAGGAGTACGATGAGCTTAGAGAGCTGCTAATTAGAGAACAATTTCTTACTAGTTGCCACCCAAGCCTGTCACTGTACTTAAAAGAGAGGAAGGCTGACTCACTTGGAGACATGCTTGAATTGGCTGATCAATTCTTGGAAGCGCAAGGTGGCACTAATTTGGCCAAGGTAAAGAAGGAGTGTCCCGATGATTCGAAGAAATTGGCTCCCGAAGAAAAGAAGCGTGCACCAGAGATCATTCCGCGATGTTTTCTGTGCAACCGAGCGGGTCATCGCGCGAAAAACTGTCGAACGATCTTTACGAGCCCTACGGCAGTAAAATGTTTCAAATGTGGACAGACTGGGCACAAAGCAGACGCATGTCGGAACGGAGTGAGTCAAACTCACCAGGTATCATGTGTGCAAGCGGCACCGAAATCCGATAATAATGCCGTCACCGACGGATTCATAGAATTGAAAAATGGGGAGAAAATTCCTATTGTGGGTGCTGTAATGTCCAAACAGCCAACCGGTGTTACGAAACGAATGCCAACACTGCCTGGAAAGGTTGCGGGCAAAAAGGTTACGGTGTTAAGAGATACCGGCAGTTCCACTGTTATCGTGCGGAGAAATTTGGTACGGGAAAGTGAGCTGACAGGCAGAACGAAACCGGTTTGCCTAATTGACCGTACAGTTCGAATACTTCCCGAAGCAGAGATTGAGGTGGAAACCCCGTACTTCAGCGGGAAAGTTACCGCTTTATGCATGACGACCCCCCTGTATGACCTTGTCATCGGAAACATCGACGGGGCGCGAGGGCCAAGTGATCCAGAATGTTTGGGAGAAGACCCGAAGATAGAACCCTCGCCAACCCAAGGGCCGCGAGATACAGTGGAGGAGCATCCCGGGACGGATCTCACTAGAGCCCGAGGCGAGGCCGCGGCGCAAGAGACAGTGAGTGAGAAGTCGATCGTGTCGAATAAGTTCACGTGCCGAGCAACCGGACTTACGTCGGCACGACCTCAACCGACCGACAGTGTAAAGGAGACGGAGTTGGCCAGCCGGGCAAAATGTAGAGGCATGATCAAGCGGGTAAATAAACAGACAGAACCCGTCGAAGGTAATGACGCGTTAACGGTGTCGGAAGTGACAACGATGGCTGAGACGCCGCCTCAGATATCGTCGTTGGAAAGGGCTCGCCGAAAAAGAACGTGGAAGCACAAGAAGAGATCGAGCGAGCACCGCAAAAAGGGGCGCAAGCGCTGTTCGAAGTATTCAGGATAAGTGCTGAGGTCGAATCAGAATGTGTTTGGCAGTGTTGAGGGCCATATGTTGTGTTGACGTTCTTGTTATCCTGTGTCTCAAGTGTATGTCGAGTGGGTCAGTGTTCTGTGCGATGGTGTGATGTATAGTGTTGTATAATTGTTGGATAGACAGAACTTTGTATGTTTGTATTGTTCAGAATGTGTGATGAAGTGTTGTAGGCATGTACTTGTGGCTATATTTCATGTGTTGTGGAATTGAACTACAATGTACGATTGTATTGAGTGATATATTGTGAATGTGAAGTGTCATGAGCGACTGATGGTGTTACAGTCTGTGAGAATGTGTGGTGACTGTTCGCGCTCGTTTGTGTGGTTTTGAATATTATGAGATAATATTCTTAAAGTGGGGGGCAGTGTCACAGAACGAGCGCTAAACAAGAGCGCGCCGCCAAATCCTTGCGACAACGGGCGGCAGAAACGCCGCGAGGTAAAAAGAAAAAAAAGAAAGCAAACATCCAGGGCTCCCGGGCGCGCGCTCTCCCCGCAGAAGCACGGCTTCGCAGACGATCCTCCTCACCCCACATCGGCGGCCCAGCAAGACCGCGATTTTTCTAGAACGAAGGAGGCGGGGTCAGACCGAGTGAATCATCCTCGGGAGAGGGCAGTCGAACCGTCTCGTGCCTCTCCCCAGCCTTCGCTGCGTATCGCGCCGACGAAATGACGAGAAACATCTGGAAAGTCGCGCGCAAGGTATTTAACCGAGCAGCCGAGACGAGAAATCAGGAGGTGACGGAAGTTAACGCCAGAGCGCGTAGGAATTCCGCCGTGTAGTCGGCGAAGGTTCTGCCCGTAGTGACAGAAAAGGAGGAGACGGAAGTGAGCGCCAGAGTGCGTAGAGAGTCCGCCGTGTAGTCGGCGAAGTTTGTGGTCCGTAGGGACGGCTCGAGCTACAGGCAAGAGCGTGAGTTTACCGCTATCGAGCGAAGACGCGGGCAACAGCTGCGTGTGTGAAGCCGACGGATTTCCGGCGAAGAAGTTGAAGTTTGAAGAGTGGCCAATTGAAGACGGGAGGTTTCCTGGAAGAGAAACTTCAGGGCTGCGGAACGACAACAACGCTGGACTTTGAGTGAGTGATTCTCGGAAGAGTATCATCTCGACTTTTGTTCCAAGGACTTTGGACTGAATAGGTTTTATATCTCTTTAGTCCTTAAGTGTCTTGGTTGTTCAATGCATGCGACTGCATTGTAGCTCGTATTGTTGTCCGTGTCCGTTGTTTCAAGTGTGGCTGATTGTATTGTGTAATACGTTGATCGATTGGTTTGATTGGTGACATATTGTATGCGACTATTGTGGAGTGTGCAATTTTGTGTATTGTTTTTGATCTGCCGTTAATGAGAATATAATTTTGTTTATCAACTCTCGGCTCTGACTTGTTCTTTGGACCACAGCCGGCGTCCGCTGGCGCACCAAAAAGGACCACTTCTAAATTGTCCACGCTTTCGTGGTGCGGTTCGGGGGGCCGATACTTCGACCCTTGGAATTAGCCCGGCGATTGCCTCCCTAATAAACGGGACAGGTGTGACACCAGGTCTCATGCTTGTGTGAAGCTTTGTGTTGATTACTAGATTGCGTTCCTTTTAACCTTGCATACGTACAGCATTTATAGACATTAGGCGTCACGAAAGAGCAGATGTGCTTTAAGTTTACTTTATTTCTATATATTTTAGATAGCAGAATTTTCGTGCGCATCAAACATTCACACAATGACCTGACAGTCAAGCAATGCTTTTATGAAGGAATGGCCAGGTATTTTAATCTACAGTGCCCATCACAACATGCGTACATCCAATTGAAAGTAACTTTGCTACCCCCAGATTACAACAGCCCCGTGCTCCCTCATTTTAGTTTCATGTCACCAACATTGCAACGATATTTTAGGTTAAAGCGTAATTCAAATACTCAGAAATGGAATTGACAACCAACTCTTCATAGCGTGAAGCCAGAACAAAATTCATACAGAATCCATTTATAGAAAAAAAAGCTTCTTAGTGGATGAAAAGATCATAATAATTCGGGTGTCGAATCCGGGACTAACATCTGTCGGAGGTGCTCGCTTTAAAAATTCAGTTAACAAGGAATCTGAGAATACGCAGTGTGAAGGCAAATTCATCTAAAAATGCAAGAATGTGGACACGAAATATTGCAAATTATAGAAAGTTATTAGAAGGGAAACTGATATCGTTACCCGTTCGTAGCCCGGTGCTACAAGGAAGTCAATAGGGATGCCTCAGAGAGAGAGCCACTTAGGGGCAGGAAAATATGTGCAAGTCTCGACCAGGAACACTTTTTCTGCAACTGTGATGTTGCCCTATAGGAGCTCTCCAATGGCTGATCACAGAAATCAATTTGGTCAGACTCTGTGTTCAGCCCATACCGCAAGCATTTTTACTTTTTTGGAGACAAATTATGATTATAGCTGTAAATTTTTACGCAATTAAGCAACAATTGTTCAACTACCTACACGTTCTGTTCAACGGTCAAATTTCGTCTCTAATACGACGCCCGTTCGTATGTCAGCACTTGGTTGAGCCCACTCGAATAGACATGAAAAGCAGCACCGAAGTACACACATTTCTTACTTTCAGCATTATATCTATTTCTTTGCTTTATTTGTGAGTTATGAAGGTAATTAATTTCAATTCCTTCAAAGATTTGGCTTCGAGAACAGGTTTATGTAGCTGGCGTAAAAACTTATCATGAAAACTCACCCGGGGCTCCATCTGCTGTATAGTGCGTGATTTTGACATCGATTATAGCTGTAAGTGTAAATCAATATTATTTCGAAGTAACTTTTTTACAGAAATCATTGCCGAGATAATGAATACCTAATTATATTTGCATTACTTGAGGAAAGGCGTCAAAATACCTCCTCCTTAGGTTTTCTGCCTTAAAGATGCCTTGCAGCATCTTTTCAAATAGAAATAGAATGAAATCACTAAATGGACATGTTGCCACCTGAAGTTACCGCCGCACAAATTTTTGTAACTCGTCTATTACGTGCAATTACAAACATTTGTCGCGAACATCAATTATCGCTTCTCTAGCCCCATCGAAAGCGCTGAAAGTTAGGTAGTGAGTGAAGGTACGGAACAAAAAAACATGACACGTGTGCCTTGTGACCTTGAGCTCTTCAAGTGACTTTTCATTGAGATAGAGCACGAACTCGTGAACTAGTCGCGGTCTCCCGCGGTGGCCCTAGGCCCCAGTAATGACCGAGCACACCATGCTCAAATCAGCCAATGGCTGATACAGTGGTTGTGATGACAGTTTTTTTTAGTTTGCAGCGTCATTTTTTGAGCTAATGAGGCTCTGCAAATTAATCAGACCTTTAAAAATTTGCTTACAGATACACAAAAATAGTGCTACTATCGAGCAAATTTATGAATCCAGTGATGTTATAAACGTTATGACGCCCAAAGTGAACGACGCACAGCAATCAAGAAGATCCGAAGGTGGATAGTCCTCGTGAGCCTCTGCCTCGAGCACCCTCGTTTTCTTCTTCTTCACGCGCGTTGGCTGTTTCGTGGCGTACCGTGCGCATGCAGGGCCAGCTCATGCATTGCGGCTAGCTTCGTCCCTCGTAGTCGTGCCGTTAGCGTTTCTCTTGGTTCCCGACGTCCGCGTTGCGCGGAGCAATGGTAATTTCCTGTGGCATTATCCCCCTCTCAAGAGGCATCGCCCCGATGCTTTTGATGATGATGTATGCAGCGTTTCTGTCCCGGAAGGTTTGCAAGAGTGAAGTACCGCAAGCAAGTGGGGTGGCTAGTCTTCGTATCGGTCGTAGTTACGGTTTCATGCTCACGCTGTGTACACGTTCGGTGAAGTTGCGTCGTTTGCAATGCCCGTGTCCTACAGGCTTGACTTCATAAACGAGGTCACCGAGTCATTGTACTACCTCGTAAAGACCAAAATATCGACAAATGAGTTTTTCAGACAGGCCTCGTCGTCGTACTGGGGTCCATATCCACCCTTTGTCACCAATTTCATAGCATGTTTCACGTCTTCCTCGGTTGTAGCGGTCGGCATCGATTCGTTGTTGGTGACATCTTCGGTACCTTGCTAATTGGCAGGCCTCTTCCGCTCTCTCTATATAGTCATCGAGATCAGAAGGGTATTCATCTTGGTCTATAGGTAACATAGCGTCCAGTGTTGTGGTAACTACACGACTGTAACTAGTTGAAACGGGGTAATCTTGGTAATCTTGTACGGCGGTGTTATAGGCGAAGGCGACGTATGGTAAAATTTCGTCCCACTTTTTGTGTGCGACATCCACATACATAGATATCATGTCAGCTAGAGTTCTGTTAAGGCGTTCAGTCAGGCCGTTGCTTTGAGGGTGATATGCGGTGGTTTTCCTGTGAACAGTGTGGGTCATGTTCAGCAGGTATTTCATGAGTTCTGCCGTGAAAGCCTGTCCGCGATCTGTTATTACTACAGTCGGAGTGCCATGCCGTAGCACTATACTCTGTACAAAGAATTTGGCGACCTCAGCTGCCGTTCCTCGATGCAAGGAGTCTGTTTCCGCGTATCTAGTTAAATAATCAGTCGCTACAATGATCCACTTCTTGCCGAGTAAAGATGTCGGGAATGGTCCAAGGAGGTCCATTCCAACTTCTTGGAAAGGTGCTTTCGGTGGGTCTATTGGGTGCAGAAGGCCCGCTGGCTTAGCACGAGGCGTTTTCTATCTTGGGCACTCGCGGCATGTTTAACATAGCCCAGTACTGAAGACAATAGCTTGGGCCAATAATAATGCAGACAGATTCGTGGAAGCGTTCGAGTGACCTCGAAATGTCCAGACGTAGGCTCATCGTAGCACGCTTGTAATCTTTCTTGCCGCATAGTTGCAGGAACGGCAAGCAAGAATTTTTCACGGTTGGGCTCAAAGTTTCTTTTGTAGAGGACAATTCCTCGGGGGCAGAACGATGCGAGGCTTCGAGAAAATATACGAGGTACTTGTACGTCGGCTCCTTCCAGATGTTTGAGGAGTGGGAGCAATTCTTCGTCCACGTGTTGAAATTCGGCTATCTGAGAAGTCTCGACAACACCTTTGAATGGAAAGTCCTCTTCTTCTGATAGTGCTGTGTCTGCAGGTGCCCCTGACGAACAGTCGGCGTCGGTATGCTTCCTGCCAGATCGGTATACCACAGTTATGTCAACTTCTTGCAGTCTGAGGCTCCACCTTCCTATAGTCGTCCGGATGGGTCCTTGATGTTGGTGAGCCAGCAAAGGGCATGGTGATCGCTCACCGCCTTGAATGGTTTACCATACAAGTAAAGCTGAAACTTACTAATGGCCCAGACGACGGCAAGGCATTCTTTCTCTGTTGCTGAATAACTGGTCTCCGTTTTTGTTAGAGTCCGGCTGGCGTATGCTATCACCTTTTCTTCGCCATTCTTCTACTGTATTAGGATGCATCCAAGGCCGATGTTACTGGCGTCTGTGTGTATTTCGCTGTGAGCTGTTTCATCGAAATGAGAAAGGATTGGGGGCTCTTGCAACCGTTTTCTTAATTCGTCGAAGGCGCTTTGTTGCTCGGTTTCCCACTGGAAAGGTACATCTTCTCTTGTAAGTTTCGCCAAGGGTTCTGCAATCTGCAACACATTTCTGACAAATCGTCTATAGTAAGCACACAGACCTAAAAAAGCTTCATACTGACTTTTTGTCTGCTGGCACCAGGAACCTTGCAACGGCGGCTGTCTTTTCAGGATCAGGGCGAACACCGTGGGCGCTGACAACGTGCCCAAGGAATAGAAGCTCTTCAAAACCGAATTGGCACTTCTCTGGCTTCATGGTTAAATCTGCTGAACGGACTGCTTCTAACACTGTTCGTAGGCGCTTGATATGCTCCTCTAATGTAGCGGCGAAGATGACCACGTCGTCAAGGTACACTAAGCAACACTGCCGCTTCAATCCGGTAAGTACAGTGTCCATCATGCGTTGGAACGTTGCCGGCGCACAACAGAGACCAAAAGAGAGAGCCTTGAATTCATAGAGTCCGTCCGGGGTAATAAAAGCAGTTTTCTCGCGATCTCTTTCATCAAGTTTGATCTGCCAGTATTCACTTTTCAGATCTAGTGATTAGAATAACTTGGCACACCAAAGTCTGTCTAATGTGTCGTCAATACGCGGGAGGAGATATACATTCCGTTTAGTCACAGCATTTATTTCCGGTAGTCGACGCAAAACCTTAGCGTGTTATCCTTCTCCTAGACAAGTACTACAAGAGATGCCCACGGACTGCTAGAAGGTTGAATAACGTCATCTTCAAGCATCTCCTGTACTTGATTCTTGATAAATTTTCGTTTCTTTTGGCGAGACGCGGTATGGGTGCTGGCGTACCAGCCTGGTTGTCTTGTCTGTTACCATCCTGTGTTTTGTAATGCTCGTGCGTCGTACCTTTCAACTATTGGAGAAACAGCTGCCTAATTCCCGTACAAGGTCGTATAGCTGTTCCCGTTGGATCACTGAAAGGTTAGGATTTAGAGATATTACGTCGAAGACATCAGATGTTGGTTTCATATCCGTTGACATTGTTTCAAGGCTGCATATTTCTGTGGCTTCACAAACCTCATAAAGAAAGGCTATGGCTGTCCCCTTTGCGATGTGCTGGAATTCGTTCCCGTAATTGGTCAGGAGGATGTCTGGGTACTCGTTTCGTAATCCCTCGTGCCAAACAAACACCTCTTTTCAGGAAAACATCCATGTTGCTGTCTGCCACACCTTCGTAGTCTCCAAACGTATCATTTCTGACAAGAACCATTACACTGATCTGCGACGGTACACTCACGTCATCATCGATGATGCGCAGTGGAGTGGTGTATCGCTCGTCTGCTCGAGCTACCTTTATAGCTTGTTCTGTCGAGAATGATACGCTGGACCTCTGCAAATTATTAATGGCACCATTTGCTTGCAGAAAATACATTCCGAGTATAACTTCTCTCAAACATACGGGTAGGGCAACAAAGTCACCAACGTAAGTGAAACCTTGTATCTCAACTTTTGCGGCACATCTGCCGAGAAGTGTAATATGGTGACCGCCTGCCGTACGTACTTGAGGTTCACTACATTCGGTCACAACTTTCCTGCGGCACTTCGCTAAATCGTAGCTTATCACAGAGTAATCCACACCAGTATCGATTAAAGCCATGAGCTCTAGCCCGTCAATTACATACATTTCTCCATACATTTCTCCATACTCCATACATTTCTTTTCCGAGTTCTTGTCTTTGTCGGAAAAGGTGCGCGGCGAGTTGCCTCTACAATATGGCGCGGGCTACATGTTTTCGGTGCGCAAGTACCTGGTGTCTCGATAGGCCCACAGTGAACAGCAGGCCGCCTGAGCACCTCAGAATAAGTTACCACGCATCGTGTCGGTGGTGCATCACTCTGCGGCTTCCGTATGGCCTGCCGAATTTCTTCTTGGACAACATCCGCAATAGACCGTTCCGGTGAAGTGGGTGGCTGCAGCTTACGTAGTTCCTCCCCGACAACTGACTGAACGAGCTGCGGCAGAGTGTCAAGACTATCGACAACGTCTGCCGAGGAGACTCCTGCTGATGTACATGCTATGTCACGATTGTATTGCCAGGATCTCTGCTGCAGCGTCGTTTCTATTGTTGTTGCTTCCGACCGAAACTTAGCAACAGTGTGTGGCGAATTGCGAACGAGTCCCGCGAGCAGCTCTTGTTTTACCCCATGCACGACTTCACGCACCTTCTTGTCTTCAGTCATGTTGGGATCAGCTCGCTTGAACAGGCGGGACATGTCTTCTATGTACATAACTACAGTCTCGTTTGTGCGTTGGTTCCGTGCACGAAGAGCTGCTTCTGCTTTTCCCGGCGATCATTGTTGACAAACGTACACAGTAGCTGCCGCCGGAACTCTTACCAGGACGTCAGAGATGCGTCGTGGTTTTCGTACCACACTCGCGCTGCATCTTCCGAAGAGACGTATACGTTGCGCAACTTGCCTGCTTCAATCCATTGGTTTACGTTAGCCGCACTCTTGAAATGATCCAGCCAGTCTTCGGTGTCCTCGAATGGGTCACCATAGAACGCCTTCGGTATGACGGGTTGGCTGACAATGAGCTTTGATGGTGCAACTAGGCTAGTCATGGTGGTGGCATTTCTTGTCTCCGTCGCCGATGCCCTTAGCACAGGGCGAAGTGGTCCAAATTCTGGTGAATCCCCTTGAATACGGTGACTGGTCCATTGGTGTACCGGCGTAAGCTCTACGGCTCGCGGATGGTCAGGGCTTGGGCTTCGTTCTCTTGTGGGGTTTGGAATGATCCACCCAGCACATACACCAGAAAATGTACCAAATGTAGCAGCCTCACAACATGGATGTTCTATTTACACAGTTTATTAAGGGCGAACTTGTGTCCAAAGTGAACGACGCACAGCAATCAAGAAGATCTGAAGGTGGGTAGTCCTCGTGAGCCTCTGCCTCGAGCACCCTCGTTCTCTTCTTCTTCATGCGCGTTGGCTGTTCGGTGGCGTACCGTGCGCATGCAGGGCCGGCTCATGCATTGCGGCTGGCTTCATCGCTCGTAGTCGTGCCGTTAGCATTTCACTTGGTTCCCGACGTCCGCATTGCGTGGAGCAGTGACAATTTTCTGTGGCAGTATACCATTGCAAATCGTCACTATCACAATCATTGTTTAACCTTTCCGGTGAAGTTGATTTTGTACAATCATCCCTGTCACTGTCGAGAACTGCCCTTGACAACATGCGCACGACTATTCAAAGCCAACGATAAAGCTTCTCGAGACACAGCTATGTATCCAGTGGTTTTGCACGCTATGCAGGTTCTGCACCGTTTGTCGTAAATTATTCGCGTTTATCTGAACATGTGATTATTTTGTGCATCATTTGTGCGTGGTAAATGCGGGGATTGTTTTCCTCTGCTCGCCATTCTTCGCGTGACCTTCCAATTTGTTGCTAACGTGTTCATTGCTTCGTCTTTGCGGAAAAGCTGGGGTTTTCTTTGAATAAAATAGTAAGAAAACGCTGGCAATTGGTAGTCGACGCTCTCGAACAGGTGATCCAAATAATATAGCACAGCACGTGGCTTGAAGTGTATAATAAATAGCCAATGTTCCCTAAAAATCAATTTTTCTTCTCTCGAGAAATGATGCGACATACTAAAAAATTATTGCATCACTGGCCAGTATCACGCCGTTGGATGATTTGAGCAGGGCGCGCTCGAGAGTTACTGGGGCCTTCACGGGAGGCAGCGACCTGTCCGTGCGTGCTCGTGCGATCGCACTGAAAAGTCACACGTTCAAAGAAAACAAGAAAAGAAATATACTCATGCTAAAGACGTACGCATCAGAAAGTTTCTCCCGTGTATTGCTTCCAGCGCTTTCGCCGAGACCAGGGAAGAAAGAAATAATTTGCCATGTGTGACATATCTTCGTAACTCCGACCGTTTTGGACCAATTTTAGACATTTGTATGATGGTGAATTCATGAGGGAATAAGCTTCTTTACTGAACTTATTCTACGGCTACTGAGACAAGTGTAGCAGGGCTCCTTTATTGTCAAAGCAAAAACGCCATAGCTTCCTGCCTATCTTCTCAACGTTCATGTTTTATGGCGCATAATATACGCAAGCATTTAACTCTGCACGATAGAACTATGAACAAAAAACAGGAATAGCGAATGCTTCGGAATGAAAACACGATGTGAAGAATTAAAGCACCTTTCGAAACTGGGTTCAAAAAAATTCCAAATTACTTTGGTCAGAAAATCTAGGTCGGTCTTTTTTGTTGTCACTTCCACAACTCAGCTACAAAACGTCGAAATGGTTGTTGTAAGGAATATTATTTGGTATTTATGCACCTTTCTTAAACACTCAGAACTAGCGGCTTTTCGGATCAGAGCTTTTCAACGGCCGTAAGAGCTTTGGAGTCCGCAGGAAATCACAGGTGGACTCGTGCCGCAAGAATAGGCCAAGTCCTACTACCGAGTACAGCAGTTGCCAGCGTTAAACGAAAACTCTGCTCGGTGAAGTGGAGAACACAGGAATGAGAGAGAGAGAGAGAAAGGAAGAAAGAACGAGACAGAAAAAAAGAAAGAGAGAAAGAGATAGAGACAAAAGCGTGCGCACGGGCAGAGCAGTGAGGGTAGCCACCCCCCTTCTCCTGGTCACCCTAGAGGGTGGGTGCAAAAGTCAGCACCGCACTTTGACATAATAACAAGGGGGGGGCGCTGTGACGAACTTTCACACCCCCTCTCAAGAGGGACCCTGCCACGCCTATGGATAGAGAGAAAGCTAAAGCAAGAGTCAGACAACAAAACCAGAGATCAAGGCTGAAAGAGAAGGAAACAGGTAAACAGAGAACAAGAGAAAGAAATACAGTTGCACATAGCTGAGAAATAAAGTGACAAGAAAAAAAGAAAGAACATAGCGGAGGAGAGAAACAAGAGCAAATAGAGAAATAAGTCAAAATAAAGAAACTGAGAAAAAGAAAAAAGTGAGAGAGAGGAAACAGAAAAGGAAACAAAAGAAAAGAGGAAAATACAGATAAATAGAACAAGAAATAGAAACCAACATATTAAAAACAGATATAAGAAACGAATAGAAAAAAGCAAATAGGAGAAATAAAGGAAAAAATAAAATTGAGGGAACGCTACCTAGCAACGCTTTTTCTTCAGACTTGCCACCTTTAGTTTCTGACTTACACCAGTTCATAACTTCAAATCCTTAC